>OZ014511.1:24295082-24322582 GCA_963966075.1 Aphodius sticticus | reverse complement strand
ATTGAACTTCAAAAATATAAAAAAAAAATTTGATTATACTTACTGAATGCAAAACAAAATACTTAAATAAAAAAGCTCTAATTGAAATTTCTTTCTATTCTACAGGTTGCAAGTTTTGCCCTCACCGAACCGTCTTCAGGCTCGGACGCATTTGCCCTCAAAACCGTTGCTAAGAAAGATGGCAAAGAATGGGTTCTGAATGGAAGCAAAATGTGGATTTCAAACTCTGATCTGGCCGGCGTATTTTTAGTATTTGCCAATGCTAATCCATCAGCGGTATGAAACGTAAATTCCATCAGCAATATTTGTCATAAAACATCCGTTCTTAATTTTAGGGTTACAAGGGAATAACGTGCTTCATCGTAGACAGAGATACCCCTGGATTTACGGTCAACAAGCCTGAAAACAAGTTGGGCATCTGCTGTTCCGGTACTTGTATGTTAACGTTCGATAACGTACGCATACCTGAATCCAATATTCTTGGAGAATTTGGACAAGGATACAAAATTTCAATTTCTGTACTCAATGAGGGCAGAATTGGCATTGCCGCACAAATGTTAGGTTTAGCTCAGGGTTGTTTTGATGCCACAATTCCATACACCTTAGAAAGGCAGCAGTTTGGCAACCCAATCTTCGGTTTCCAAGTAAGTAAATTAGTTTGTAAAACAACATTATTTACCAATGAATGTGGCGTAACAAGAAGTGACGTGATATTGTGTAAGTGTACCGGCGGAGGTAACACCCAGAACTAACCCTATAACTCAATTTGTCTTTTTTTAGGTATAATTACAATAGTTTTTGAAAAAAGTAGCAAGCAAAACAGACTAGTTCCGAAAACTATGCATTTGAGGCATAAGAAGTCATTTAGAAGATTTGATGCAAAAGAAAACGTGCTATTTCGCTTTTCAAAATGAATTTATAAAATTAATCTCTATCACGATCTATGTAGTTTTTCAAAGAATTGACAAGAACGAGCTTCCACTGTGTTCGCACGACCAATGGATAGCTTGTCTAAACGATCATATATCTTAGCACATATGTAGATTGAGGTCTACGACTTAAAATGATTTTTGAAAGTAAATCTGGTCCGAAAATAAACCATTTATACAGGCTGTCCTTTTTCGTCAAGTTCATTATTAATATATTATATTATCTAGTTTATTGTAAAAACGCTTAAATTAGAGCAAACTCAACTACAAACAAATTTGACATTTTGTTTTTAATTTTGAAGTCATCAAAAAACAATAGCATTGACTTTTACTTCATACATCATACGCAGTATGTAAAGTATTGTAATCGTGCCAAAAAAAATTTCGATATTTTAGCGGAAATAGGTCTTTTTGAGTCCCCTGAACATTTTTGACCAAGGTACAAAAAAATGTCTGTGTGTGTGTGTGTGTGTGTGTGTGTGTGTGTGTGTGTGTGTGTGTGTGTGTGTGTGTGTGTGTGTGTGTGTATGTGTGTGTGTGGGTGCGTGCGTGCGTGCGTGCGTGTGTGTGTGTGTGTGTGTGTGTGTGTGTGTGTGTGTGTCTGTGTGTGTGTGTGTGTGTGTGTGTGTGTCTGTGTGTGCGTGTGCGTGTGCGTGTGTGTGTGTGTGTGTGTGTGTGTGTGTGTGTGTGTGTGTGTGTGTGTGTGTGTGTGTGTGTGTGTGTGTGTGTGTGTGTGTGTGTGTGTGTGTGTGTGTGTGTGTGTGTGTGTGTGTGTGTGTGATTTATATGGATGTAAAATCGACTATTAAAAATCGATTATTAAGAATCGGTTATTCAGAATCGATTATTGAGAATCGATTATTAAAAATAATAATCGATATATCTCGATTATTTTAAGATTCGATTATAATCGATCATGTAATCCGAATGCGCCCATCACTAGCTGCCCTCCACCCATGTAGTCATTTAATATGCTGCTGTTGTCAGGGCGGTTCGCAAAGCAAAACTTATGCTGGAAAAATATTTTACAAAATAATAATTTTATTTCCATTTTTTGTCTGGCTTGACTACACCAAATACTTATAGAGAATACGCCACGGACTTTAACTATCTAGTATTTCCAATTAATTTTGATTAAATATTAAGCAAAAGCAAAACAAAAGTTTAAATAAATAAACGCTTTTCATCATTACCTGGTATGTTTTCGTGCGCCGGCACCGTAGTAATCAATTTTTAATAATCGATTTTATCAATAAATATGAATAGTGGAGAGTCAAGCATATTCAGGGTTGTGTTCGGTGACGAAGTTGGTGTCAGTGAGAGGGGGGGGGGGGTGGCAAGTAAAACTGATTTATATGGATGTAAAATCGACTATTAAAAACTTATTAAAAATTATTAAAAATCGATTATTAAGAATCGGTTATTCAGAATCGATTAATGAGAATCGATTATTAAAAATAATAATCGAGATATCTCGATTATTTTAAGAATAGATTATAATCGATTATGTAATCCGAATGCGCCCATCACTAGCTGCCGTCCACCCATGTAGTCATTTAATATGCTGCTGTTGTCAGGGCGGTTCGCAAAGCAAAACTTATGCTGGAAAAATATTTTACAAAATAATAATTTTATTTCCATTTTTTGTCTGGCTTGACTACACCAAATACTTATGGAGAATACGCCAAACAAAAGCAAAACAAAAGTTTAAATAAATAAACGCTTTTCTGATTTCAAATAATCTACGCTTTATATAACATTGAGTTTAAAGGTGCTGTTACGAATTTTGAATTTAAAAATACATATTTTTATTAATGGATTCTTTCTTCCTCTTTCCAGGGCATGCAACATCAAATTGCTGACATTGCTACCCAAATAGAAGCGGCTAGATTATTAACATACAACGCTGCCAGGTTGAAGGAAGCAGGCAAACCCTTCATCAAGGAAGCCGCAATGGCCAAATTATATGCCTCAGAAGTTGCTCAAAGGACTACCATCAAATGCATTGACTGGATGGGCGGTGTTGGATTCACAAAGGACTTCATCCAAGAGAAATACTACCGTGACTGTAAAATTGGATCGATCTATGAAGGTACGACCAATATGCAATTGTCCACCATCGCAAAACAGGTCGAGAAGGAATACAAATAAACATGAAACACATGAAATACTATTTTAATTTTATTTGAAAAAACAATGTATTTTTGTATGCTGATAAATATATAAAAACAATTTCGCGAACTGTAAAGACATATTATAATTTGTTATACAATGTAACTGCAATAAAAATGTGTATGATTATTATTGGTGTTATTTTTTTCGAGCATATTATGATAGAACCATTTGCAGCTATATTCAACAGTGACTTATCAATTTAATCATTTATGCCATAAACACTGGCAGTATATTTGCTTAAGCCACGAGGTGATAGCGGTGAAGTAGGTACGTAAGTACTCGAATAGAATTATTTCCATTCAAAATAAGATTACTGTGATCTAATATAACACCACTTAATACATAGGTACACAGCAATAATATTATTGTATTGAATAACGTTTTAACCTAATAACAACAGAACATCCGTTAATATAAAAATCGTTGGTGTATTAAGTGAAAAATGATATCGTAAATGAGAGTGGTTAAAGTTCACTGACTATCATATTTTTGTCTCCATTGGTAAATAGCTGGAGAATTCTTATCATCTAAAATGCGATATTTTTGTGTGTGTAAAACTGTTGTCCGGGACATCAGAAGTCTCCCACCGTAAATAATGGCTTAAATGACGGTGCAATTAACATTTATAATTTAAACGTTTCCTGCAAAACCAACAACGCCAAAGGAAATATTCCACATAATAAAATATGTAAAAATTATATAGATAGTAAAATAATATGTAGATATTCATCGGATATTAATTGATTTTGAAGACATTCTTTTTAAATCGTTCTTTTTGACGGCTTTAAGGCAATAAAGCAATAACTTTTGATTGCCTGCATGAAATTCAAGAAATAAGTGGTGTTTGAAGTATTTAACAAAATGCTATAAGAAAATTATTTTTTTATGTTTAGAATAATTAACATATGCTAGCAAATGAGTGCGTTTGCTATTTTTGCAATTAATTTCATTAAAAATTTGCCGTTTAGTCATCTTTGTGAGACGAGGAAGCAGTGGCGGCTCGCGTGTAGGCACTGTGGAACTGCAGCACCCCCTATTATATCCACTTAATATTATGGATAACGGAGAGAGGTATTTGTCGGGCAATTCCGTCATACGAAGATCGAAGATCGAAGAAGCAACCGTATACACGTGTTTCGGATTACCTCTCTCCTTTATATCTTACCGTCGATTAACCAGCTTTCATTATGGATAACATTTAATATAATGAGTCCTTTTCCCTTTAATTCTTTCTTTATACTTGTGCAAAGCATAATCCTTAAACCTTAATGTCAGTAGCCATCCCCCAGTTTAAGATAAATATACAAAAGTCGTTGTATGGAACTGTGATCTTCACAGTTCCAATCGGCGAAGTGCTTGACTGTTCTGCGCATGCGCGCATAGGATGTTGCACGCGAGGCATCGGCGGGCCCTGCTATGGACATTGGACACTGGATAGAGGAACACTGCCGCTCCGCAGCGCCGACCGTGCCGACCCTGTTGTGCTGGTGGATGGTAGTTTTACAAACTGCAGACGGCATATCAAAACGTATTTTAGAACAATTGCAGTGCTTTCAATGGAGAAAAAAAAATCAGCTTTCATCCAGAGACCAAAGAGAATATTATTATTGATCTTTTCGTGCAAATTAAAACAGAAAAATGAATTTAATTTTTACACACGTTTATCTTAACTACACTTGTTTGTTTGTTCGAGTTGAAATCGAGTAGAAATTTTGTATGTGGACAGATTTCCTGTGCATAACGGAAACCTGTGCATAAACACAGATTTCCAATGCATAAAGGAGTAAAAAAACTTTATACATTTTTGGACAA
This sequence comes from Aphodius sticticus, assembly GCA_963966075.1. Classification (NCBI taxonomy): domain Eukaryota; kingdom Metazoa; phylum Arthropoda; class Insecta; order Coleoptera; family Scarabaeidae; genus Aphodius; species Aphodius sticticus. The sequence goes on along the minus strand of OZ014511.1, from coordinate 24,317,666 downwards.
TTTAAATTTTTGCCACAATTTTTTAAAAAAATTGCTCTTTCAATATTTAATATGTAGAACTATCCATAAGTTAATCGTCTATTATTTAATAGTATTTTTTTTCATAAATTTATTACTACGCTTATCTTATGTTCAAATGTTGTAATCGATATTTTACCTATTTACCATTGTCCAATCGAGCTGAATTTTTGCAAAATGTGTAAATTTTTTAATTTTTGTGCATTTTTTATAGTGTAGTTTTTACAAAATGTATTTTTTACATACATTTATTAATGAATGTAACTGTAACAATTTGGGTTAAAATAAAGAAGAAATTCGTTTTCTTATCGTAAATTGTTTTCGATTTTATCAAGTTTCTGAATAAATTTTCTTTTTATACATATTTTTTTCCTTTTAAACAATATTTTTCAAAACGAAGACAAAAAAATTCTGGAGCAGCACCCCCACTATCTGTAGCTACGATCCGCCACTGCGAGGAAGACTTTAATTTGTATCACTTGTGTCCCACTTTTTTCGGATAGTAAAAGCCACACTGAGCAAAAAGTTTCATATACAGGTATTTGTTTTTCTTATCCCGTAGAAAGTTACACCCGTTTTAAATAATAGCAAAAGAATTTTAAACGGCTCTTTAGGAATTATTTAGGAATTGAAAACCCCAGTCGACATGACACTCTGAAACAAATCTGTAAAAAGTTTCATATGTATTTTGTTTCTTCCTTCATTTGTCTAATTTGTTTAGATACTTTTATTGTTGTTATGGGTATTGATTGTATTCTTTCTTCTTTTTCGCATTCTGGATATGTATTTTATTGTTTATTTTTCTCTCTTGTGTTAACATTTCAAGCGGCTGTAACTTTTTAAGAATTTGAAAAAAAAACAATTAGGTCCATATGAAAAGTTTTACTCAGCATAACATTTACTTTCTAATAATAATTTTTGCGGAAAAAAGTGGACACATGTATATAGTAGTTCTTTTACCACTCTTTACGCTACGCACAGAGTAAAGCTACGGACAGATTATTCACACGTGGCGAGCTAACACGTGTTAACACGTCAGATCACAACATACTACCGGCACTTTATTTACACGTCAATTATGAATATAATGTGTTTGTTGTTACTCGCTTTAACTAGTCACGTTTGAACAATGTGTCCGTAGTTACGTTGTGATCTGACGTGTTACCACATCACGTGTCAATAATGTGTCGTAGTTTAATGATTCAAAGCATCATTGGAAGTCAAAAACTCTCTCAATTCAAGGGGCACTCATAACATTGGGATTCTTAACGATGTAGTCTACCGGATGTGTACCGTAGGTTCGGAATCCTAGCGTTAATACACGTTGTAGAGATATGAAATTTTTACAGTGGTTTTCTGATGTAGTGTTGCATATTGGAAAGTATATAAAAGTAATAAAGTATTAAATAACGACATTCTTTTTTTTTTTGGTATACATTATTATTTTAGGAAAATGACTTTCCAAAATAGAACATACAAAAATAGAAAGGTTTTACCTATGAACTTAGTTTCAATTATTTATCGTTTTTACGTGATTTCGAACCAGCGATTTAGAAAAAAATTGGTTTTTCTAAGACACCCTTGACTTTATCGTTTATTACATGTGTTTTTTTACGTCCTATATCACCTGTGGTTAATTTCCATTTCAAATAGTTCTTCTCTAACCACTAACAAAAATTTTCATTAGTGGGGTATACTTGCTCCTTAAGAGTCGCTGGTTTCAAATCCAAAGCATAAAACTAAAAACATAATGGCGGATACAATATGGCGGGAAGGAATAGCTAAAAATAATAATAATAACTAACTTTATTGTGGATAAAAGTTGATAAAATTTAGTGGTTGGGATTTTCAGGGGTCACTGATTTCAAATTCGACCATAAAAAGAAAACAAAATGGCAGATGTAATGTGGAGGAAGATGTTTCTGAAAATATTTTCGATTTTGCAGAAATTCGTCGTCAAAAATAAAACAAATAGCGGATTCAATATGGCGGTACAGCTTTCGGGGGGCACCAAATTGAATTTTGATTGTAGAAATAAGAAAGGAATAAAAAATCTTTCAAAATTAAACAAATTTCATATTAAACGTTCTTAATTTAATTCGTGCTACCGGTAGTTCGTTTACCACCAAGTAGTAAAAGATTACCCAAAAAGTAGTAAAAGGTTGAAATTGCTTGTGCGGGTCCCCACACTAAATTTTGATTTTGGGCATAATAAACAAGCAAACATTACAATTCGACAAGACGCCATAACAACACATCTTTCAGTGCGAAACAAAATTTCATCATTCATGTGTATAATGTAGCTTTTGTTAAAGTTGTTTTGTTTCTGAAATAAATAATAGGAGCGCATTATATATACCATAAAGTAGCGCCAGATTAAGGGTACCGCAAGCGTGGGTCCCCAATTAAATATTGTTCTTTAGACTTTTGAACGACGAACTAGTGCCAGTTTGTTAATTGTTGAGATGCCTATATAGTATTGATAAACAATAGAAATACAACAATATTTGGTGCCATTCTTTCTCTTATCGAGAGAGAATGTTTATATCTAAGACGCAGAGACGACAAAATTGACAACATTGAAACAATTCTTAATAAAAATATTAACAACAACATTGTAACTCAATTATGGAGCGATAATATTTGAAACTTACATACTTATAATATAATACATACATATAATATAACTGATACAACAAAGTTGGCAAAATCATTAACAAAAAAATCTTAACTGAGCTTCATTCAGTGCCAAATATTAATTATTCTATTTTTTTAACTTTTTTATCATACATTTATTTAAAGATACATCGAGGAAATTCTAAAGACTTTCCCAAAATTTTCTCAAAAAAGGGGAAATTAAACTAATTTTAAATTTCGACATTCTTTCTTTGAAGTGACAAATTCGCCTATCAATGTCCTCCGACCCTGGTAGCTCAATTAATTTAAACTCCGCCCTGGAAATTGCGGTAGCCCCTGGTTTAACCCCTGGTCTAGGTTATTTTCTAACAAGTATCCTCAACTGAATTAATTATTACCTATTCGGAGCATTCGGATAGTGTATTTCGACCATTTGCTTTAATAAAAATTGGAATAATCATTATTTTTTGAAATAAACTATTTTTCCTTGTCCCAATCCCTTCCTTTTTAATATTCTTTAACTATGTAATTTGCACATTACGTAATTAAATAATAATAAAAATTTTAAATCATTTTTGACTTCTACTAAAAAAACTAATGCTTGGGTAATCAAAAATTTTGTTCTTTTGTGTAATTATTCATATGCGATTGTTGAATTTCGTCGTGGCAACTAGATATTTTATATTAATTTATGAATTGTTGTGCATGAGATATTTAAATGTTAAATTAGATACTTAATAACATAGTAGTAACAGCTGTTGACGATAGACCGAGTTATACCCAAGCAGCACAATCACATGCCAGGCAGATGCCAGATACATGCCAAAATTACATAGGAATGTGCCTGGCATGTGACAGTTACGTTTCAGGCATGTGCCTGGTACGTGCCAATGTCCGGCACATACAGGTGCCTAGCACATACCCTGCACGTGCCCTGGTATATACCAGGTACATACCAGGCATGTACCCAGAGTTTGATATGCCAATGGTATGTACCTGGAACATGCTATATACGTACGTAGCACGTTCCCAGCATATGCAGTGTGCATTCCACCAGGATATAGGGCACATTCCAGGAATATGTGCTAAGCACTTGCTCTTATATAGAATGGTCCCAATAAAACAATAAATACTAATACACAAATCACTCAACAAAAACAGTATATGTACTCCTACAGGTTCCAATAACCAACTATGGTATTCACTGCACGAGTTTTTGAGGTTAGGGTTAGAACATAGAATACAGGTTAGAATAGGCAACTGACAACATGCCGACAACTTAACACAAATTTTCGGCTGAGACGGGTAAGCGCCCTTAAGGGTGGCGTTTGCCTGACAAAACATGACAGTAAATGTTAAAATTGGCTTTACTTATTTTATATTGCAGTTAGATTGACTACGTGCTTTGGGGTATAACTGTCACATGATAGGAATGTACCAGAACTGCAATCGTTCCTCTGGTACGTGCTAGGTATATGAGTTAGGAACCATTTAGGAACATTATTTGCGGCATGTGCCCGGCATATGCCTGGTATATATCATCTGTACACGTACTTTGGGCATCTAAAAGGCATATGCCTGGTACATGCCATCTGTACATGTACCTTAGCTATCTAAAAGGCATATGTCTGGAATGTGCTGGCACATAGTGTGCTGCTTGGGTAGCAATTTCGGAAAACTGGTTGATTGATATTTCAAAGTATTTCAAGGTGTTTGATAAATCTACAATAACTATCATAAAGTGTGATATTTTTACTATCCAAATCACTTGTTCATTTATCTTTGTTAGTCACACGTCAGAATAGTTTTTTTTACATACCCGGTTTTTGACATTAATTTTGCAATATTTGTTGATAATTTCTTAATACAAGTTGATGTCACAGCAATTTGGATAAGGACCTTAAAAGGCTGCAAAAATATGCCGATTGTTCCATTAAAAAAACAAGTTTGTGTTGGTACATTGTCGTGAGACACCCTGTAAGGATGAAGTAAGTAATTATCTAAAACTTTTATATATGGAAGAATCGTGTATTTAGATTTCTTAAAATAAATTTCTTAATGGTTCTTTGTTTCTATCGTGGGACACTTCACATTGTTGGATCATCAAAATCGGTTTTGTTCTTTTGGGGTCGGTCACTACGTTCACTACAATATAATCTGCTAGAAGCCTAATATAATTTATTCTGATTCACAGAGCAAAAATGAATAATTTGAAAAATATTTTCCACTCGACAAAATGCGTGAGTATTATAATAATATTTATTAATGTATCATGCGTCGATTAAAGAGAATTTTACTTAAAAAACAATGGGTGACATCATCTTCTAACACGAGGGCCCAATCAAGTCATTTGCCAGTGACAATGCTGTCGGGCGATGAACAGATGATGAAGGACACGGGTAAGTAACATTTATATTATCATTCGCACTTTAATTAACATTAATTAATATAGTTGCTAGACTAGCAAAGGAACAAATAGCACCATACGTTCGAGAAATGGAAGATGCAGGAAAAATACGCCAATCAGTTCTAGATATGCTTTTTCAAAATGGGGTAAAATTATGCAATGGAATTTTGTATTAATTTTATTTCTAATTTTTTTAATATAGTTGATGGGAGTTGAAGTACCAACTGAATATGGTGGATCTGGCTGCAATTTTATGACTACAATTCAAGTAATTGAAGAAATATCAAAAGTGTGCCCAGGGGTAGCCGTATTGGTGGAAGTACATAATACATTATGTACATCGATTATACAATTATATGGAACGAAACAGCAAAAAGATACATACTTAACCAGAGTAGCTACTGAAGTTGTAAGTAGTTTCTATACATGCATTCAAATGATATAGTATTATTAACTTATAACAAAAGTATGCAGTTAAGACGATAGTGTACTACCATACTATCGGACCCTAACACAATTTGTGCAATTTAGCTGTTTAACTTTATGACTATTTATTTTCAGGCAGGTAGTTTTGCACTCACTGAATCATCATCAGGATCGGATGCTTTTTCACTCAAGACCACTGCAACAAAAGACAGCGGTGACTATATTTTAAACGGCACGAAAATGTGGATATCGAACTCAGATATTGCAGAAATATTTATTATTTTTGCAAACGCTAATCCATCAGCGGTAATTATTTTGACTACCACCAATCAAATCGACGGACCTTTAATGGTTTTGAACTTTAATTGAGGGTGACGAGAAAACTATTCTTATTTATCAAAATGAAATATACTATACCATGTCCAATGATTAGAGCTATCGATTGCAACACTACTTACTACATTCTATACAAACATTTTCTTATGCGGTTGATAAAGTTCTCCATACTCGTCTTGAATATATTGGAATAAAATAAAAAGTCTAGATGTTCTTAGATCCTTTAATTAGACTAACTCGCATGGGCATGACCATTTTTGTATTTTGTTTCACCACTCTCCGTTTTAAAGACAGGCATTTTAAAAGATAATCTACCATGAAGCCCAGTTATTTGAATTTTGAAAAACAATTTTTTTTTATTACGCTAGTGCCAGTGGTGTAACAAGCGTGCAAGGGGTGCGGTGCACGACCCAACGACCCCATCGGTCCCTATTTTCTTTTATTTATAAACCGCACAGTGGCGGCTCGCGTATAGGCACTGTGGAAATGCAGCACCCTCTATTAATTCCACTTAATATTATGGATAACATTTAATATAATGAGTCCGTAATGTCAACCTTAATGTCAGTAGCCATCCCCCAGTTTAAGAAACAGATTTATGAATCGTTGTATGGAACTGTGATCTTCACAGTTCCAGTCGACGAGGTGTTTGGCTGTTCTGCGCATGTGCACATGAGAAGCAGCACGCGAGGCAGCTGCCTGTTATGGATAGAGAGAGCACTGTTGTTCCCGCAGTGGTGACCGTGTCGACGGCGATCCTGTCGTGCTGGTGGAAGGTAGTACAAACTGCAGATGGCATATCAAAAGTCAATACGTATTTTACAACAATTACAGTGCTTTCAATGGAGAAAAAATTCCTCAGTTTTCATCCAGAGACCAAGGATAAAATTATTATTAGATAACTTCACTTGTTTGTTTGCTACAGTTAAATCTTGTAATCGATATTTTACCTACTTCCCAGTGGGCCAGCAGGTAGAAGCGGTTGGGACAGGACTGATTTCCAGGCATGATGTAAGTGAAAACCATCGTCTCTATTGATATTGGAGGGGTGTTTTAGGATTTCTATTGATTCACGGATCCTTCTAGGGTAGTAATTGGATTCACGGGCAAGGATTTTGGTATGTGTAAACAGTGTTGTATCTGTGTTCAGCGAGAGCTGAACCAGCGATTTATCGCAATCTAGTGCAGCGCTCGTGCTCAGATACTCGGACGCTAACTGATCGCTTCGTCCCGCCAATATAGACACTTCCACAAGCACATGGAATCCGGTATACACCAGGGGAAAGAAGAGGAGGAATTTTGTCCTTTGTAGAAGGAAGTAAGTCCGAAAGTTTGGAAAGGGGTTTGAATATCGGTTTTATGTTGTACTTGCGGAGGATGCGTCCAATACGATCTGTCGTACCCTGGACGTAAGGAAGGAAAGCTGTTGCAATTGGGACGTCCTGATGCTGATGAGGTGTGTTATCGGTTGGGTTTAGGTGTCGGGAAATGGCTTTAGTTATCGAGGACTTGGGATAGTTGTGTTGGGGTAAGACTTTGGTTAAGTGGTCAAGTTCGTTTTGGAGGTATGTGTGGTGGGTTATAGAAATTGCTCTTTTCACAAGTGTGTTGATGACTGCTTGTTTCTGAGCTGGGTGATGGTGGGAATTGGCATTGAGGTATCTGTCGGTGTGGGTGGGTTTTCTGTACACGGTATGTCCAAGGGTGCCGGATGGAGTGCGAGTAACTAGGACGTCGAGGAAAGGGAGAGAGCCATCTGTTTCCACTTCCATGGTGAAGCGTATGTCTGGGTGTTGCTGGTTGAGGTAGTCGAGGAAATTGTTTAAGGATTTGGGCTTGAGGTTGTGTGACTCAAGGATTTGTTTTTTTTTTTGTTGGCAACAACAGGGGATAAGGGTGAACCCATGGCAGCTCCCGAAACTTGTTCATAGAACTTGCCTCGGAACTGGAAGTAAGTGGATGATAGACAAGCACGTAACAGGATGGTTGGTTATCAGCAGTGGCGTACCTAGAGCTTTTGCCGCCTGGGGCGGTCACCAATTTGCCGCCCTTTTTAAGTCAATCCAAATTAAGTGATGGTGGTTATTAACATTACTGGACACAGTGGCGGATACATAAAAAACTCAAGGGGGGGGGGGGCGATAAAAGACATCTTAAGTCCTACCACCCATTTCAATGAAAAAAGACCCGGCGCGTCAACGTGCGCAATGATATTTTGATCTTGTGATTTCCTGCAAGTTGCGTATCTCTATAATCTGAGCTATGGGTGTCATCAAGTCTGGTGCAAAGCTTAACAAAACTTTTATCCTATAACTGTTTCCTACAATCAACCGAATAAAAACACACATATAAGACCTAGCCGGTAAGATCACAATCGCTTTCTTCTCCGCGGTACCAACAAATTCGCGTCAAGGGGGGGGTGCCCCCTGCGCCCCCCCTGTATCCGCCACTGCCTGGACATCAACAGAAATTAATAAACACAAATTTTATGTCTTTTGGTTAAACAGATTGTACCCATGGATTGTACAAATAAAATCTACATATAATAATGTACAATGTACATAACATGTAAGCGTGTTCATAAATTTATCCTTCTTGCTTTTTTATTCGAAAATTCTTGAATTCTCTCTATAGAAAGTATCGGTAGATTTCGCCATCACAAATCGCTCATTGTTGAACAAAGATAGTTTTTTTTATCAATTTTAGTTTGGAAAAGCTACTTTCACGACTGACCTCACTACGGCTATTGTTAAAAAAAATCTTAGCAATGTTACTATGGTTGGAACAGTTTACCAGCCTGTATTTTTGAATGAATATTAAAAGTTCAAGAGGCCTTTGTCCGCTTTTCCAACTGCTCGTCGTCAATGACAAGAAAGTTATATATTCACGTAATATTCAACATTTGTGTTTACAAGATTATATGGTATTAGGAAATCATACTTTTCTGCAAGGACATGTAGTTGCTCAAAACAAACGGTTAACTCTATCCAGTGACAAAAGCATTTCCCGTTGTATCTCCTCTTCTAAAATATATCCCCACGAATGTTCACCACTCATAATCTTTTTCCTTCTAACTCGACGGTCAGTGGAAATCTCCAACTCTTCACAAATTTTTTTGGCTGCTGTGCGTTTTGCATTAGCGTGCCCCTTTGTCCACTGATATACATTTGTAAAAAAAATGTTTTAAGTCTGATGGATATTTAACCCCTTTGTTTGGAGATATTGTTATAGGTCGTTAACTTCCAAAAGAACGGATATGCATTAAATTGAGCTAGCACAGAAACGAAAAAGATTCCATGAGTGAAGTGATATTCCAGAGTTTGATCGTGTTTTAATATTTTTTTCCTCAGATATTAGTTTGTCCAACGCACTTAGAATGTTTGTGAAATGTTTTTTTTTACAATTATTATTACTACTTCTACTCTTGCGTTCCAACGAGTTTCTACACTGTGCTTAACACCTTGACCAGTGACAGACAGTAAAATATCTCATCAATGAGTGGAAGACGAAAAAACGAAAACGTGAAAAGTGTTCATAGTCCCCAAAAAATGTTCTGACCTTTACGGTAGCAGAAGCTGCACGTACACATAGCAAGTTTAAAGAATGATTTGTACATGCTTATCCACCTGCAGAATTTTCTTTTGTTGCAACGTCCTTTACCGATAGAGTCGCTGTTTGCAATAACAACAAAGTCGCTAAAGAAATTATTAGCAGACTTGTTTATAATCATTAATCATTGATTCTGTTGATAACAACATTATTATAGTATTTTTATTTTTAAATAAATTAGAATTATAAAAAATGCCGCCCCAAAACATGTGCCGCCCGGGGCGGACCACCCCCACCGCCCCCCCCCTCGGTACGCCACTGGCTATCAGATGTAAGGAGTTGTGTAACTATAGTAATGGTATCCTGGATTGGAACCTTGGTAAATAATGACTCAACGTCGAAACTAACCAGGTCTTAAGGATCAACGGATAGGTTTTGGATTCTTTGCACAAAATGTTGGGAATTGAGGATAAAGGAGTCCGTGTTACCGGTATATTTGTGTAGGATGTTGGCAAGAAACTTGGAAAGAGCATAGGTAGGACTGGCAATTGAACTGACTATGGGACGTAGCGGAATGTTAGGTTTGTGGATCTTAGGTAAACCATACAGTCTAGGAGGTCGGGAGTCTCTCGGAATTAGGACTTGTTGTGTGTCTTTTGGGATGGGAGAGTGTTTGATGAGAACCTATTGGATCGTTTGACAGATCGTATTGGACGCATCCTCCGCAAGTACAACATAAAACCGATATTCAAACCCCTTTCCAAACTTTCGGACTTACTTCCTTCTACAAAGGACAAAATTCCTCCTCTTCTTTCCCCTGGTGTATACCGGAGTCCATGTGCTTGTGGAAGTGTCTATATTGGCGAGACGAAGCGATCAGTTAGCGTCCGAGTATCTGAGCACGAGCGCTGTACTAGATTGCGACAAATCGCTGGTTCAGCGCTCGCTGAACACAGATACAACACGGGGCATGACATCCTGTTTACACATACCAAAATCCTTGCCCGTGAATCCCATTACTACCCTAGAAGGATCCGTGAATCAATAGAAATCCTATAACACCCCTCCAATATCAATAGAGACGATGGTTTTCACTTACATCATACCTGGAAATCAGTCCTGTCCCAACCGCTTCTACCTGCTTTTTTTTTTTTCGGTGCGGAGGAGGAGAAATGCTCATGCAGACCAGCCGCTTTGTTGGCACCTAAGATCTTAAGCTTCGAGCTATAGATCGTGCGGCTGGTACTGTCAGACTCTTACTGACTAAAACTCCCCCTCCCTCTTCTCCCTTTACGGTACAGCGGAACCACCCTCGCGGGCTTCAAACTTCGTCTGGACCAGGAGATCGGGTTGTCTTCTACTGCCTTTTTTCTTTTTCCTCCCTCTTTTTAAACATTACTCTTACAGCTGCTTCGATTTTGTCCCAATAATGTGCCTGTCAGTTAGCACAATGTCGATGATAGTCTTGGGGATTAGCTGCTGTCCAAGCTCAGTTTCGAGTCGCTCCCGCTCATCCTTGCTGCTGTTGCATTCAAAAAATCCGTGTGCAGGTGTACCTGTAGCTCCTCAGTCAAGACATCCGTCGGAGTCCCTTCTCTTCATACGGTGGAGGTAAGAACCGATGGAACCGTGACCCGTCAAAAATTGCGTCAGGTGTTTTTTTTTGCGTTGGGCCCCTAACTCTAGGCATTATCCGTTTCAATGCATTGGTCGTGTTTTCTGCCTTCTGCGCTACGGTTCTTACGTGTTCCGTGTACCTCTGATTTCGATCGATGGTGACACCGAGGTATCTCAGGGACTGCTGCGTGTTTATCGTGTGTCCGCCGAAGTTGAAGCTGAGCTGATTTATCGTGTTTCTTCCTCTTGTGGTGGTTGCTTCAGTCTTGTCGAAGGCTATTTCCAGGTCCATGTCTCGAAACCAACGGTCGATGTCCTGGAGGATTCCCTTACCAGATGTTCGCTGGACCATCCCTGGACGCATACCGCCAGATCGTCGGCGTAAGCAATAAAGTGTACGTTTTTACGTTTTTTGATGCGCATTATGTCGTCGTAAGCAATATTCCAGAGGGTCGGGCCCATCACGGAACCTTGTGGCACTCCTCGCTTAATGTTATACGTCATTCCTTCATACGTAATAGTTCGATCGCTCAGGTAGTTCGTGGTTACTGCGATTAGACCCTCCGGAATATTTCTGCGCCTCATTGCATTGATGATCTCTTCCCACCTTATGCTGTTGAATGCATTTTTCACGTCGATGGTGACCAGAAGACAGAACTGACGTTTCCCTTTGTTGAACTTGTCGCATTGGATGTTTATGTTGTTAACGATCTCTATGGCGTCGGTTGTAGATCTGCCTCGTCGGAAGTAGTACTGATGCTTTGCGAGTTTTTCGGGTTCTAAGTCGGCTGTCAGTCTGTTTCTGATCGCCGCTTCGTATGCCTTTGCACAGGAGTCCACCAGACAGATCGGACGGTATTTTGAATCTTCTGTCGGATCGTTGGTCTTTTTTGGTTTTTCTATTAACGCTAGTGTGGCATTTTTTCAGTCGGACGGAGAGCCACCTTCCATCAGCAGCACGTCGAAGAATTTTTTGAAGAGATCTGTCCTACTCTGGATCATTTTCTTCACTATCGCCGCTGGCACTCCGTCGGGTCCAGGGGCTTTCCCCGTTCTCAGCTCCCTGGCCAGTCTTTCCAGTTCGGGCGCAGTTACTGGTTGGTGGTCGGATTTGATTTTCACCTTGTTTGCTTGTGGCCATATGATGGTGGGGGCGCCGGGAAACAGGTCTTCTATGGTTTGTTTGATTTTGGATTCGGCTATGGCGGTCTTTGCGGGTATTGCACGCAATCTGGTATGCGTTTCCCCACTCGTTGGAGTTCAGGTCTTCAAGGAGTTCGTTCCACGCTTTCCTCTTAGCTGCTTTGATGGCTGACCTGAGATTTTTTCTGGCCGTTCTGTACGGGTCTTCTCTGTCGGTGGTTGAGTCGTGGTTTCTTCCCCTTGTCTGCTTCCTCCTTTCCGATTTGCATTTTTCTCTTAAGACTGCTAGGGTATCCGTCCACCAGTGTAGTGCCATTGGCCTGATTCTTGTTGTTCTCCTGTAGCCGAAGGTCTTATTACAGATGTCTTCTGTAATGTTGCCAAGTTTTGCGGGTGTCAGATGCTTGACGTTCCTCAGTGAGTGTTTTATAATCTCGTCTGCTTTTGTCATTCTGGAGTCGTTTATTATCCATCTTTTCTTTTGGGCATGCGTGTCCTTGTTTCCTAACCTCCTATATGTTATTATTATCAATATGTTTTTGTGGTCGCTTAAGTTTTCTTCCTCCAGAACCTTCCAGGTTATGTGATCGGATGCCATCTGGTTTTTTACGAATGTCAGATCTAGGATTGAGGTGCTTCCACGTCTCTGCCATGTTGGGACGCCGGGTTTGTTCGTTAGGTGGAGGTCGTGCATAGCTATGAAGTCGGCCACCGCTTTTCCTCTTGTCGTTTCGTTAGTTCCCCCCAGGCTACAGATTTTGCGTTAAAATCACCAGAGATTATTGTTTTCGTTCGTGCGTTCTGTCTCATGATACTGGTTAGTTCCTGGAGGGTATCATTGAGGTGGTCGAGGGGTTTATTGGGCGAGCAGTAACACGCCACTATTAGGATGTCTTTCCACAGCACGTAGACGTAGTTTGATCCGGCTCCCGATTTAGTTGGTTAGGTTTTGTGCGGTATTCTAATTACTGCGTTTTCTTCCTGACTAAAAAACCATTTGTTTTTGTCGATAGATCTTTTGTGCGGCTCCGTTATGATTGCAATATATGCTTTGTGGTCTTGCAGGGTTCTGCTTAATAGGTTCGTAGCCTCGTAACTTCCATTGAGATTTGTATAAATGATTCTTGTTTCCTCCTTCGTTGCATTTGTCCGTATCGCTCTTCTATTTGTACTATCCATTGGTGAGTTTGTGTTTTGTTGTGTTTTTGTCTCTAACTGTTTGGTCGTTTCTCGATCGTGTCTTTCTTCTTCCCACAGCCAATTCCCATGTCTGCTCGTCCTCTGCTTGGTCTGGTTTGCTGTCAGTTTCTTCCAAATCTTTTTCGTTTTTTCCGTCTTGAGCTGTCGCCTCTATCTCGTTTTCTCTGTTTTGGGTTGTGGTTGTTGCTGTGTCTCTCCTTGCTCGGTTTGTGTGTGCATCGATAGTCATTTTTCTTACAGCTTCTCTGTAAAGAGGGCAGGCCATAGAGTTCATGGAGTGGCCTTTCGTTTTACAGTCGAAGCAGCTCCTTTCCTGCTCGCAGGCACTGGGTCTGTGTCCGTAGCCGCCGCATTTGGGGCATAGTATCTCGTGCTCGTGGTTGCCTTTACCGTTTTTCTCTTCGCAGCTTGCTTTTTCGTGACCTAGTTTTTTGCAGATGAATCATCTTTTTGGGATCCTCATTAATGATGCAACCCTATCGGTGAAACCAATTTTAATTTTACCTCCGCCCGTTGTGGTGTTCTGTGTCTGGAGGTAAAGCCACTATTGCCGTGTATGCGCCCCTTCTGAATTTGTCCGGTATTAGGCTGATTCGGTATTCCGTGTCGCTGAGTATTTTTTCCCTTTACCTCGATTGCTTCCTTTATGTCTTTTTCGTCAACGAGGCAGTTTAGACTTCTTATTATTATGCTTGTGTTAGGTGTTTTTCTTTCCTTCACTGCGTGTTTTTCTGCAATAGTTTCCTCTATTTTTTTCCGGAAGATTTCGGCCGCATTTGTTCTCACTTCGTTTATTATGAAGAGTAGTGTGTTCTTGTGGGTCTTTTTTATGTCTATCACTCTTATCCCTATCTCCTCGGTGTTGATCTGTCTTTTTAAGTTGTTGATTGTTTCTTTGTAGTTGCAGTCGGTGTTTTTGATGTCAATTTCTATGGATTTTCTGTTTGTTCTTGCTGTGGTGTCTCTCCTGGTGGTCCCTGAGTTCTGGTTTCCCGCAGCCTGTGCGTAGGAGTTATTATTATTATTATTTCTCTTGTAATATATGCTGGCTTTTTTATTTGTGCCGTGTATCACGTATTCTGTAATTTTCCTCACTACCTGGTAATTTATGTTTTTATGCGCCACTATGGCGAGTGTTTCCTTAAATGGGTATTTCTTCTGCAATATATTCAGTATGGCTGTAATGTTGTCGAAAATTTTTGCCCCTATCAGTTTTGTGTTTCCCAGCTCTCTCGTGTCTATCCCAACTGCTAGTATTGTTCTACCGATGTTGTTTTCAGTTTCGTCGTGTTGGCTCACGTTAATCAGATTTGTGATGCGTACTGTTTGATTTTCCTTGATTGTTATTCCTGTAATCAGATTTCCTATTTGAGGGTTGTTTTCGGCGTATGATTTGATGAGGGGGTTATTCATTAGTTCCTCTTTTTCGCAGGGGATAACTATGAGTGTCTCCTCGCTGCATTTTAGTGGGTTTCCTGTTTTTGTTACTGTGTTTGTGTAAAGTTCTTCGTCCCATTGTAGTGCTTCTATCTTTTTTAGATCTTCGAGGTTTTTTTGTGCTTTTTGTAGGTGTCGCTTGATAGTTTCCTGTGGCGTCTCGGTGGCAGGTTCAGGTTCGGTTTGTGTGGCAGTTGTACGGTATGTTGTAACAGTTGGCGCATCCTTGTGAGATCTTTCGGTGCGCGAGTCTCTTTGTTTGTGGTAGCTCACCTCCGCGAGCAGTTTCTCCGCCTTTTTGGTGAGATACTTTAGGTCATAGATAGCGTCTTTTGTTGGTCTTGGGGTGTTTTGAATGATTGTGTTCTGCAGCTGCTTAGTCTTTTTGAAGATCTCCTCTAAGATACTGTCAAGGTCCTTGGGGGCTTCGGCTGTCTTTTTTTCTTTGATCTGGGCTGTTTGTGTCCGAGGGTCTTGGGCGCTTTTTTTTGTGTAGTGGTCCCAGGTACGGTGTTTGATGTGTGACTTTCCGTGACCGGGGTACTACATGTTGCTCCCCCAGTTTCCATGAGCTCGCTGTCTCCAGTGAGGTCGTATATGGAGCTGTTGAAACGTTCTTCGTCCTGCCATTCTAGCTTGTCGTCCACCATTGTGTCCTTGCTACTTGTGCTCCCGCTATCTGATTGTTCTGTGGTCTCGTCTACGTCAGAGCTATATGGAGTTTGTGAGTTTTTTTTCTACAGGTCTGAACTGGTGTATTATCTACATCTGCATCCCCTTCGCCGTCAAACGTCAGCTTTTTGGGTATTTGCTGGAGTCTGTTTGGAGATCTCCTAACGGCTCCGCTCTTTACAAACGGGTCCTTTGCTCCGGTTCCGAATGGGGTAGAAGGTCTGTTCTTTCCGTATTCGCTCGTTTGTTCGCATTGTGTTGCACTCGTGGCCTTGTCATTTCGTGCGTAGTATGTCTGTGGGTCTTCCGGTCGCTGGGTGGTTGCCGCCCCCCCCCCAGTCCCCTTCCGGAGGCTGGTGCACCACAAGGTGTCTCTTGTAGATTTGAATCGTGTACCGTGTCGTTGCCAGTTTCGTTCGTTGGTTTTTGGGTTAAGGAATCCATGCAGGGGTATACCAGCGCATCGTGCGGGGAGGGGCAGGCCGGCAGCACGGGAGCGGGTATACCCTCGGGGAAGACTTCCCCTACCCCAGTTCCCTGAGGCCCGTGCTTGTGCCGCTTCTCCAACCCCGGAAATTCTCGGACGGGTTGGGCCCGCCCGGAGCAACTGTGGGTTCCTACACCCACAGCCCACCCCGCACTCCCTGACCAGGGTCCGAAGTGGCTGGTTCCTGGCAACCTTCTGGATCGGTTCCGGCAGTTTTCACACATCAGCCCGTCGTAAAACCCCCGAGGGGCACTCCCCACTCCTCCAGAAGATCGTCCGGTCATCGTAGTCCAAGTTCTCGCGTGGTCGGCTTCGTGTTATCAGTCCTGGACATACACAGTGCTTGACAAAGAGTTCGAATTGGTGGCCGGAGGCGTGTTCAGTGTCTCAATAGGGCGGGCGTCTTTTTTTCTTCGGTCGCAGTTCGGCAACCCTGTGCGCGCCACCACATTAACACTACTAACTAGATGTGAGATCCCTGGGGAAGAGATCGTTCGCTTCGGGATGCCAGTCCGACCGTGCCACCGGGGAAAATCCCGTTGACCCGGCCGGGCAGAAATACGTACTGAGCCCCTCACCGCAACAAGGTGATCTCATGAGGGAGGGTTCTACCTGCTGGCCTACTACCTGTTAACCCTACCCCTTCCACTTCGTTACCCCCACTCCAAACACCATCTGGTGACTCCACCCCACTCTTATATAAAGACCCGTCCCAACAGACGACAGTATCTTCGTAGCACTTGGTTTGATAACTTAGTCCTGAAGATGCCTCTTGCAACAGAGCGCGAAACGTTGACTGTTTCAAAGTCCTCAACGCGGTTTCCACCCGGAAATCAATATATCATTGACTCAGACCGCGGAAGTCTACAATCTAGATATTATTTAATTAAACTATTTATTTAAACTTTCGTGTTTTCTAGCCCATTCAATTTGGCGTTGTTATAAATCCTTAACAAATTCAATCCAATTACAAAAATTTAACATAATAGAAAAGACGGTGCCTGCGTAAATTAGAAAACAATCTACTCATTTCATATAGGTATTTTATTTATATATTTTAAGAATTTGAAACTAAGATAGAAAGAATTTGAACTAAGCTACAGGGCAATTTGTAAATGGAAAACGTAAACAAAGTAAACAAGATTATCAACTGTGGCCATAGTGTGACCAGCGAGTAGTTGCATCGAGAGCGTTGCGCAGAAAGCGTCACGTACTCCTTATACAGTCAATTCCCCTTAATCGGGACACCGGTTAAACGGGACAACCGCTTATTAGGGACAAATCCTAGAGAACGAAATCAAAACCCAGGAAATAACACAAATTTACTCCGCTTTTTCGGGACAATATTCCGTTTAATCGAAAACATGTGAAATATCTTGGACGGTGTGTTTTTAAATAAATCCTCGAATACCTACGTTGATTTTTATTATTAAAATACACATTTCTGTGAAAAGTCCAATTTTCGACCATCAATTATTGTTACTTACTACGTTATGACGTCATCGACACACTTTTTAAAGGGCAACCCCATTTTTACTTTATCATACGTAGTATGTAAAGTATTGTAATCGCGCCAAAAAAATTTTTTGAGATTTTAGCGGAAATATGTCTTTTTGGGTCCCCTGAACATTTTTGACCAAGGTACAAAAAAATGTCTGTGAGTGTGTGTGTGTGTATGTGTGTGTATGTGTGTGTGTGTGTGTGTGTGTGTGTGTGTGTGTGTGTGTGTACCAGTTTTTGTGGCGACGATTCCGGAGAAACTACTAAAGGTATCGGGACGAAACTTCATATTTAGAAGTTTCATAACCAAACTTAGAGCTAAAAAGCTTTCTGTTGAAAAGGGTCCAAAGGAACTGGAGGTTTAGTCTTAGCATTTTTGAAAGATTTTGCAAATAAGCCGCCATTTCTGGAATTTCGTCGAAATAGTTAAATAATAAATTAAAGATGAGAAAATTCTGAATAATTTATGACTTTGACATTTTTTGGTACAATCAATACTTTAGCTGCATGAGCAAATTCTATTTCATCGAGATCGTTCGTACTGCATTGAAACTAGTAGCCAGGATTTGTCAGATTTTTTGATTCTAATGACAGCAGGTGGTGTCAAACGCTAATGTTTTGACAATAACTGCTGTCAATATAAGTTGTGTTCAGATATTGTATTACACTTTTTACACCCAATAAGACGTAAGTGTCATTTGGACGGTGTAACCGGTGTCAACGGAGTACAATATCCGAACGCAGCTTTAATCGACATATCTGTCTAGTTCTACTAGTTTTATTTTAATGCAGACATAGCCGATCTCGATCAAATAGAATCTCATGCAGCTAAACTATTAATTTTATATATAGTATGATAAAGTCATGTGCCTGGCCACATCAGATTTTTTGATTCTAATGACAGTAGGTAGTCTTGGTGTCAAACGCTAATGTTTTGACAATAACTTCTGTCAATATAAGCTGCGTTCGCATATTGCATTACACTTTTTACACCCACTAACACGTAAGTGTCATTTGGACGGTGTACCCTGTGTCAACGGAGTACAATATCCGAACGCAGCTTTAATCGACATATCTGTCTAGTTCTAGTAGGTAGTTTTATTTTAATGCAGACATGGCCGATCTCGATCAAATAGAGTCTCATGAAGCTAAACTATTTATTTTAGATATATATAGTATGATAAAGTCATGTGCCTGGCAACATCAGATTTTTTCTTACTGATTTTGGTAGATCATTTAATTGTCTAAATGGCATCGGATATATTTTATTGCCTTTCGAAAAAAAGACAATAAAAAATTGTAAAATATTGATAAATAGTTTTAGGGGCAAACAGGTTTTGTCAATTGAATATGAAACGCGTTTTCGGTGGAATTAATTACCCTGAAAGAAAATCTTTTACAGCGAATCCTTAAGTATAAGAAACGTAAGGAAAACGCAATAACCTGACGCTATATGCAACTTTTGAGCTCACATTCGCATTCAGCGCAAATAAATCTATCAAAAACGCCTATTCGCTTTCCAGAAACAAACAAAAATTATCAATATTATCCTAATTTTTAACTGTGATTTTCTCAAAATTTTCTTATGTAAGGCGATAAATTTTGTGAATTACCTTTAAGACAATTAACAGATCTATCAATATCAGTTCAAAAAGGATGGCCATTTAAAAAAAGTGCCGATGACGTCATAAGACGAAAATAACTGAAGGTCAGAAAATATATTTGATGTGTAATTTCTCCTTATTCGCTCCAAATGTGGTAAATAATAAATTGATGTTTTAATTTTTTTTTCGGCCGAAACGTTAGCTAAAAGCTGAAATTTTAATTGACTTCCCAGCTCCAAAAAGCCGGAAAAAACAATTTATTATTTTATGTGATGTAAATATGTATATTTTGATAATTAAAAATCGACTTGTCCGAGGATTTTTTCAAATAACAAACCGTTACAGGGATTTGGCTTATTTCCATACTTTACTCGCTCACAGTATTTGAGAAAATTGAAAGAAAATGGTTCTTACGTGAAAACTCGTCTGTATATAGAAAACTAAATTAGGAAGCGCTTCCTAATTTAGTTTATTCTGAAAACTTCATATCGTCGTATTTGTTTATATATTGTATCTGTTTTTCATCATTATCAGCATTAAAAAAATTATAATATGGTATTTCCACCAGCACAAGCAATAAATGTCTTGTCTGTAGATGAATATCGTGAGCCCATCCATCATTGTTGGTGTTTATAAATTACTGTAATTTGTTAGATAAGTAGTAAAGAAAAATGGCAAAATGGGACATTGAATGGCCGATTTAACAGAATAACAGACAATTGAAATTTTTATTTTAAAGAACGGTACATACTTTTAAATATCGGCGAATACTAAATGAAAAACAAACAAATAAAAAGATCAGTGGTCATCACGTACCGAAAATACAAGACATAAATAAAAGCATTCCAGTTTCACAGTTCAAATACAAAAATATCAAAATTTTATTAATAAAAGTTGCTCGAAAGGTTAACAATGATATTTGATAATAATCTTGTACTAAAAGAAAAACTAAGTATTACAAAACCAAACAGTTACGGGTTCATAGCAATATTATTTTTGTTTTAAAACTTAAAAGCGTATTCAAATTGTTGATTCTTTGTTGATAAGACACCTTCAAAACTAAAAAAGAAGTGCCCCCTGCAAACCAATGTTAAGAAATTTTCTTTCAATTATTGAATGTTTGCCAAGTATATTACATTCTTTTCCTATTCCTGGAAAATGGAGCGAGCTTTTGAAATGGAAAAGTATACTTATAAGTTAGTTTAATATTCTTGATCTGAACTTTGACTCACGACCATCATAGTGATTTTGACCGATAACTGCCTTTAAAATATGTACCTAACTGCGCTTTTTCATACCAAAAAGTCGAACATGCGCAATTTTGATATTTGCGCATTATGCGCAATGAAAATTTAGTTTTTGTTGTTTCACTATATTTTGTTTTTTGCCAAATCGCTACCAATTTTGAATTGCAACCGCCAATGTGATTTTGACCGTTACCGTCCTTTAAACTTTAAAATATGTACGTAATTGCGATTTGTCAAAGTAAAAGTTGAATATTTGCAGTTTTGACGTTCGAGCATATTTTGGATTTTTAGCAATCGCTACCAATTTTGAATTGCCGCCATAGTAATTTAAGTGAAGTAACCGTTGCCTACGATTTGGCGATCGTAATTTAAAATTGGTAGCGATTTCAAAAATTCCCCAATATGGTCAAACGTGGTCGTCAATCGCTGCAAATGGTCAAACGACAACTGAGCGGGATGTCACCTTGTATTAGCAGAAATGGTATATATTGAAAACCAAAGTGCGAGGTACTTTGGGTATCAATATCTCGGAAACGGTGACTGGCCAAACGAAATAAAAAAAGGTCTAACGCCGTCAAATAATAATAGGTAATCCCTAGTGTAATAAAAACTTGAATATTAAAATGATAGGGGGACCAGCATCACAGTGGTCCCTGTTTTAATAATGCCTTTGTCTTGAAAACGGAGGGAGGTCAAACAAACTAAAAAAAATGTTTAAAAATCGTCCTAAAACGGTCAAACGATGTAATAAAAAGTTGAAAATTCCAATAATGGAGGGTTACCGTGAAGTTACCCCCCATGTTAAGAATGTCAATATTTTGATAACTGTGGGTGCTCATACGAAATAAACAGATGGTCCAACGTGAGTTACGTGAGCAAAACAAATGGTTAAACGATGATGTAATAAAAAGTTGAAAATTCTAATGATGGAGACCCAACTTCACGCACCTGACGTCTTTTAATATCTAACCGTAATAATAATATTGATAATTATAATGAATTTAATTAATTTCATAATAATACAAAGTTAAACTATTCGATTGCCTGCGTGTTATTAAGTTAATGATTAATTAAGTTTCTTAGGGCTACAAAGGAATAACGTGCTTCGTTGTGGAGAAAGGGATGCCTGGATTCGTGATACACAAGCCAGAGAAGAAGTTGGGTATCTCTTGCTCAGGCACCTGCATGTTGTCCTTCGATAATGTCCGCGTGCCAGCCACAAACGTTCTTGGAGATGTTGGCCAAGGTTATAAAATATCCATATCGCTCCTCAACAGAGGACGTATAAGTGTAGCTGCCCAAATGTTGGGACTTGCTCAAGGATGTTTTGACGCAACAATTCCCTTCACTTTGGAGAGACAACAATTTGGTCAGCCTATTTTCAATTTTCAAGTATGCTATTATTGGGTTAAGTAGATAGTGTTCTTTATATAATGTACTATTTTAGGGCCTCAATCATCAAATTGCTCAAATAGCTACCGAAATCGAAGCAGCAAGATTGTTGACTTATAATGCGGCGAGGCTACAAGAAGCTGGGAAGCCATTTTTGAAAGAAGCAGCTATGGCTAAGTGGTTTGCCGCTGCTACAGCCCAGAAAACTACGATTATGTGTATAGACTGGATGGGCGGCGTTGGATTCAGCAAAGACTTTATTCAAGAAAAATATTATAGGGACTGCAAAATTGGTAGCATATACGAAGGAACGTACAATATTCAAATGAACACAATCGCTAAACAGATAGAAAAGGAATATAAATAAAATAATGTGTTAAAATACAAAGTGGTTGTTGATGACACAGTGACGCATAGAACCTGATATCGTTCAAACAAAGATTAACAAAAATTAACATATTGATATAACATTGCCTTATTAAGTTTGATACGAAAAA
This sequence comes from Aphodius sticticus, assembly GCA_963966075.1. Classification (NCBI taxonomy): domain Eukaryota; kingdom Metazoa; phylum Arthropoda; class Insecta; order Coleoptera; family Scarabaeidae; genus Aphodius; species Aphodius sticticus. The sequence goes on along the minus strand of OZ014511.1, from coordinate 24,295,497 downwards.
TTACATCCTTCAAGCACTACAGTATTGTTGAATGCAGTTTTTTTTTAATGGAACGTTTCTTTTCTGAAATTAGGTGATGGAAATTTTCTGTCCAAATATTATAGTCTTTGAAAATTTGGGATTTTTTTTTGTTTTTGATTCTTCCTAAGTAAAGTAAAACTTTTAGTAAACCTTTAGTTTTATTGTTCAATAACTGTTGTACAGAACCTAGCCATTTTTCCACAGAGTATCTCAAACTTGGAGCACCAGGCCATAATTTTGGTTCTCCCGGTATAATGAACTGAAAGTTTATTTCTACTTTATCATACGCAGTATGTAAGGTATTGTAATCTTGCCAAAAAAAATTTTTGAGATTTTAGCGGAAATATGTCTTTTTGGGTCCCCTGAACATTTTTGACCAAGGTACAAAAAAAGT
>OZ014511.1:24290082-24292582 GCA_963966075.1 Aphodius sticticus | reverse complement strand
TCTGTGTGTGTCTGTGTGTGTCTGTGTGTGTCTGTGTGTGTCTGTGTGTGTCTGTGTGTGTCTGTGTGTGTCTGTGTGTGTCTGTGTGTGTCTGTGTGTGTCTGTGTGTGTCTGTGTGTGTCTGTGTGTGTCTGTGTGTGTCTGTGTGTGTCTGTGTGTGTCTGTGTGTGTCTGTGTGTGTCTGTGTGTGTCTGTGTGTGTCTGTGTGTGTCTGTGTGTGTCTGTGTGTGTCTGTGTGTGTCTGTGTGTGTCTGTGTGTGTCTGTGTGTGTCTGTGTGTGTCTGTGTGTGTCTGTGTGTGTCTGTGTGTGTCTGTGTGTGTCTGTGTGTGTCTGTGTGTGTCTGTGTGTGTCTGTGTGTGTCTGTGTGTGTCTGTGTGTGTCTGTGTGTGTCTGTGTGTGTCTGTGTGTGTCTGTGTGTGTCTGTGTGTGTCTGTGTGTGTCTGTGTGTGTCTGTGTGTGTCTGTGTGTGTCTGTGTGTGTCTGTGTGTGTCTGTGTGTGTCTGTGTGTGTCTGTGTGTGTCTGTGTGTGTCTGTGTGTGTCTGTGTGTGTCTGTGTGTGTCTGTGTGTGTCTGTGGTGTGTCTGTGTGTGTCTGTGTGTGTCTGTGTGTGTCTGTGTGTGTCTGTGTGTGTCTGTGTGTGTCTGTGTGTGTCTGTGTGTGTCTGTGTGTGTCTGTGTGTGTCTGTGTGTGTCTGTGTGTGTCTGTGTGTGTCTGTGTGTGTCTGTGTGTGTCTGTGTGTGTCTGTGTGTGTCTGTGTGTGTCTGTGTGTGTCTGTGTGTGTCTGTGTGTGTCTGTGTGTGTCTGTGTGTGTCTGTGTGTGTCTGTGTGTGTCTGTGTGTGTCTGTGTGTGTCTGTGTGTGTCTGTGTGTGTCTGTGTGTGTCTGTGTGTGTCTGTGTGTGTCTGTGTGTGTCTGTGTGTGTCTGTGTGTGTCTGTGTGTGTCTGTGTGTGTCTGTGTGTGTCTGTGTGTGTCTGTGTGTGTCTGTGTGTGTCTGTGTGTGTCTGTGTGTGTCTGTGTGTGTCTGTGTGTGTCTGTGTGTGTCTGTGTGTGTCTGTGTGTGTCTGTGTGTGTCTGTGTGTGTCTGTGTGTGTCTGTGTGTGTCTGTGTGTGTCTGTGTGTGTCTGTGTGTGTCTGTGTGTGTCTGTGTGTGTCTGTGTGTGTCTGTGTGTGTGTGTGTGTGTGTGTGTGTGTGTGTTGTGTGTGTGTGTGTGTGTGTGTGTGTGTGTGTGTGTGTGTGTGTGTGTGTGTGTGTGTGTGTGTGTGTGTGTGTGTGTGTGTGTGTGTGTGTGTGTGTGTGGGTGTGGGTGTGGGTGTGGGTGTGGGTGTGGGTGTGGGTGTGGGTGTGGGTGTGGGTGTGGGTGTGGGTGTGGGTGTGGGTGTGGGTGTGGGTGTGGGTGTGGTGTGGGTGTGGGTGTGGGTGTGGGTGTGGGTGTGGGTGTGGGTGTGGGTGTGGGTGTGGGTGTGGGTGTGGGTGTGGGTGTGGGTGTGGGTGTGGGTGTGGGTGTGGGTGTGGGTGTGGGTGTGGGTGTGGGTGTGGGTGTGGGTGTGGGTGTGGGTGTGGGTGTGGGTGTGGGTGTGGGTGTGGGTGTGGGTGTGGGTGTGGGTGTGGGTGTGGGTGTGGGTGTGGGTGTGGGTGTGGGTGTGGGTGTGGGTGTGGGTGTGGGTGTGGGTGTGGGTGTGGGTGTGGGTGTGGGTGTGGGTGTGGGTGTGGGTGTGGGTGTGGGTGTGGGTGTGGGTGTGGGTGTGGGTGTGGGTGTGGGTGTGGGTGTGGGTGTGGGTGTGGGTGTGGGTGTGGGTGTGGGTGTGGGTGTGGGTGTGGGTGTGGGTGTGGGTGTGGGTGTGGGTGTGGGTGTGGGTGTGGGTGTGGGTGTGGGTGTGGGTGTGGGTGTGGGTGTGGGTGTGGGTGTGGGTGTGGGTGTGGGTGTGTGTGTGTGTGTGTGTGTGTGTGTGTGTGTGTGTGTGTGTGTGTGTGTGTGTGTGTGTGTGTGTGTGTGTGTGTGTGTGTGTGTGTGTGTGTGTGTGTGTGTGTGTGTGTGTGTGTGTGGTGTGTGTGTGTGTGTGTGTGTGGGTGTGGGTGTGGGTGTGGGTGTGGGTGTGGGTGTGGGTGTGGGTGTGGGTGTGGGTGTGGGTGTGGGTGTGGGTGTGGGTGTGGGTGTGGGTGTGGGTGTGGGTGTGGGTGTGGGTGTGGGTGTGGGTGTGGGTGTGGGTGTGGGTGTGGGTGTGGGTGTGGGTGTGGGTGTGGGTGTGGGTGTGGGTGTGGGTGTGGGTGTGGGTGTGGGTGTGGGTGTGGGTGTGGGTGTGGGTGTGGGTGTGGGTGTGGGTGTGGGTGTGGGTGTGGGTGTGGGTGTGGGTGTGGGTGTGGGTGTGGGTGTGGGTGTGGGTGTGGGTGTGGGTGTGGGTGTGGGTGTGGGTGTGGGTGTGGGTGTGGGTGTGGGTGTGGGTGTGGGTGTGGGTGTGGGTGTGGGTGTGGGTGTGGGTGTGGGTGTGGGTGTGGGTGTG